>JALHLI010000056.1:0-10000 GCA_023349425.1 Anthopleura sola | reverse complement strand
AAATGTTTTGTTTTTATCTCGTGAGGTATTTTCATGAGCGAAAAGTGAGGGTTTTAGCCATAAAGCCATGCCGTCAGCGAAAAACCTCGTTTTGAGGGCATAAATGGCCATTTTTCAGTATTTAGGGCAAATAATTTTTTTCTTCCGCAACACCGCGTATTTGTCACCCCAAATGTGTTTTTCTCCTCCAAAGTGAGGTTTTAGCAGTGAAAACGTCGGGTTTGCACCAAGACAAAATTCTCAGGAAAATTCGAATTTTCTCAGCAAAAAACGGGTTTTTTTGACGAAAAAGCACCTTTCCTCAGCCAAAACCCAATTTTTTTTCGTCAAAAAGTTTCGTTTTTATGTCGTGAGATATTTTGATTTGCAAAAAGTGGGGCTTTCAGCCAAACAGGCATGCCCTCAGTGAAAAACCTCGTTTTGAGGGCCAAAATGGCCAATTTTTGAGTTTTTTGGACCAGAAAGCGTTTTTTTCAGCAAAACCCTGTTTTTTTTTCTCCAAAAAGTTTCGTTTTTATCTCGTGAGGTATTTTCATGAGCAAAAAAAGGGTGTTTCAGCCAAACAGGCATGCCGTCAGGAAAAAACGGATTTTTTGACGAAAAAGCAACTTTCCTCAGCCAAAACCCAATGTTTTTTCGCCAAAAAGTTTCGTTTTTATCTCGAGAGGTATTTTCATGAGCAAAAGGTGGGGGTTTCAGCCAAACAGCCATGCTGTCAGCGAAAAACCTCCTTTTGAGGGCCAAAATGGCCATTTTTCAGTTTTTGGGGCCAAAAATTTGTTTCTTTCGCAAAACCGCGTATTTGTCATCCCAAATGTGTTTTTCTCGCCGAAAGTGAGGTTTTAGCATTCAAAACGTCGTGTTTTTACCAAGAGAAAATTCTCAGCAAAATTCGAATTTTCTCAGCAAAAAACGGGTTTTTTGACGATAAAGCACCTTTCCTCAGCCAAAACTCAATTTTTTTTTGCCAAAAAGTTTCGTTTTTATCTCGTGAGGTATTTTCATGAGCAAAAAGTGGGGGTTTTAGCCAAACAGCCATGCCGTCAGCGAAAAACCTCGTTTTGAGGGCCAAAATGGCCATTTTTCAGTTTTTTGGGCCAAACATTTTTTTCTTCAGCAAAACCGCGTATTTGTCACCCCAAATGTGTTTTTCTCGCCCAAAGTGATGTTTTAGCAGTGAAAACGTCGTGTTTGCACCAAGAGAAAATTCTCAGCAAAATTCGAATTTTCTCAGCAAAAACGGGTTTTTTTTGACGAAAAAGCACCTTTTCTCAGCTAAAACCGAATTTTTTTTTGCCAAAAAGTTTCGTTTTTATCTCGTGAGGTATTTTCATGAGCAAAAAGTGGGGGTTTCAGCCAAACAGCCATGCCGTCAGCGAAAAACCTCGTTTTGAGGGCCGAAATGGTCATTTTTTCAGTTTTTTGGAGCAAAAAGTTTTTTTTTCCTGGAAAACCCTGTTTTTTTTGCTCCAAAAAGTTTCGTTTTTATCTCGTGAGGTATTTTCATGAGGAAAAAGTGGGGGTTTCAGCCAAACAGCCATGCCGTCAGCGAAAAATCTCGTTTTGAGGGCCAAAATGGCCATTTTTCAGATTTTTGGGCCAAAATTTTTTTTCTTCAGCAAAACCGCGTATTTGTCACCCAAATGTGTTTTTCTCGCCCAAAGTGAGGTTTTAGCAGTGAAAACGTCGTGTTTGCACCAAGAGAAAATTCTCAGCCAAATTCGAATTTTCTCAGCAAAAAACGGGTTTTTTTTTTGACGAAAAAGCACCTTTTCTAAGCCAAAACCCAAATTTTTTTTGCCAAAACGTTTCCTTGTTTATCTTGTGATGTATTTTCATGAGCAAAAACAGGGGGTTCCAGCACAACAGCCATGCGGTCAGCGAAAAACCTCGTTTTGAGGGCCAAAATGGCCGTTTTTTCAGTTTTTTGGCCAAAAATATTTTTCTTCAGCAAAACCGCGCATTTGTCATCCCAAATGTGTTTTTCTCGTCCAAAGTGAGGTTTTAGCAGTGAAAATGTCGTCTAGGTAAAGTATTTGCGACCAGGCCGGCATGCAATCCCTCCAAAGGTGTTAGCCTTTTGTAAGGCTTCAGCCGGTGCATTTTTACAATGCGTCATTGTGCGAGAATATAAACAAAGCGAAGGGAAACCCAACGACTCTCGTTCGCTTGTTCAGTAAATTCAAAACAATTAAAAAAAAGACAAGTGTTGAAAAGCTTGCAGCTACTGAAACATTCGCATTATGTATTTCTACACGTATCAAGATATCCTTTCTATTTCTAGGATTAAAGTCATAACTGTTAAAAAATACTATTTGAATATGTTAATTCATGGAACATGTTATAAAGCGGCCGGTCAAAATAAGGCATGCCGTATAATATTCACAGAAGCTTAGCATCTATACGAACATGTAACTAGTATTAGAATTTAGTTAAGTTCCCTTCAAATGCAAAGGGAGCACGCTGCGTCGAATAGGACTCTCCACATTTCAGTTTTATTATTGAGTATTATGAGAATTCATATCAGCTGAATTATTTGTCAGCAACTCAAACTTACTCGATTAGAGCAGCACAACTTGCGTCGCTAGAACTCTTAGAGGAATCCAAAGCCTGTCAAAATGATTTAACATGGCTAATATTGAGATGCTACGGCTAAAACTTCATTTTAGTTTTTCTATAAACTTCGTGTTCACGAGCTTCTTTGACAAAGTAAAACCCGCATCCAATTATCAAATCAAGGGAGGGGAGCCTGAGCATTTTCCCGAAGCTCGTTCTAGCTCTCCAATTTGGAAGAAAAAATAATTTTATTGATCATAACTTTTTAGTATTTTAGAAACAGTGGATCCTGCGTTGATAATGAGAGAAAATTGAAATCTAGTCCCAATTTTGTTTATACCGAAAAACATTTGCCGTGTCCTACCCTACTAAGGCAGTCATTGGTGCGCAATTTATCCCCGTCATGGGTTATGCTTACAACTTGAGCTTGTTAGCTTCGCGCTGATTGGCTAGTTACATTTTCTTGTATCAGCTAGGTGTTTGCACCAAGAGAAAATTCTCAGCAAAATTCGAATTTTCTCAGCAAAAAACGTTTTTTTTTGACGAAAAAGCACCTTTTCTCGGCCAAAACCCAATTTTTTTTTCGCTAAAAAGTTTCGTTTTATCTCTTGAGGTATTTTCATGAGCAAAAAGTGGGTGTTTCAGCCAAACAGCCATGCCGTCAGCGAAAAAACTTCGTTTTGAGGGCTAAAATGGCCATTTTTTCAGTTTTTTGGGCCAAACATTTTTTCTTCATCAAAACCCTGTTTTTTTTTTCGCCAAAAAATTTCGTTTTTATCACTGAGGTATTTTCATGAGCAAAAAGTGGGGGTTTCAGCCAAACAGCCATGCCCTCACCGAAAAACCTCGTTTTGAGGGCAAAAATGACCATTTTTAAGTTTTTTGGGCCAAAAATTTTTTTCTTCAGCAAAACCCTGTTTTTTTTTCGCCAAAAAGTTTCGTTTTTATCTCGTGAGGTATTTTCATGAGGAAAAAGTGGGGGTTTCAGCCAAACAGCCATGCCGTCAGCGAAAACATCGTTTTGAGGGCCAAAATTGCCACTTTTTCAGTTTTTTGGGACTAAAAGTTTTTTCTTCAGCAAAACCCTGTTTTTTTTTTTGCCAAAAAGTTTCGTTTTTATCTCGTGAGGTATTTTCATGAGGAAGAAGTGGGGGTTTCATCCAAACAGCCATGCTGTCAGCGAAAAACCTCGTTTTTTCAGTTTTTCGGGCCAAAAATTTTTTCCTTCAGCGCACCCTGTTTTTTTCTCCCCAAAAAGTTAATTTTTGCTCATGAAAATACCCTACGAGATAAAAACAAAACTTTTCGGCGAAAAAAATTTGGGTTTTGGTTTAAAAAAGGTGCTTTTTGCTCCAAAAAACGGAAAAAACGGCCATATTGGTGGCCCTCAAAAGGACGTTTTTCGCTGACGGCATGGCTGTTTTGCTGAAACCCCCACTTTTTGCTCATGAAAATACCTCATGAGATAAAAACGAAACTTTTTGGAGAAAAGAATTTGGGTTTGGCTGAAAAAAGGTGCTTTTTGGTCCAAAAAACTGTTTTTTGCTGAGAAAATTTGAATTTTGCTGCGAATTTTTTTTTGGTCAAAACACGACGTTTTTACTGCTAAACGCACCTTTTGCACGAGAAAAACACATTTTGGGTGGAAAAAACAGGGTTTTGCTGAAAAAAAAAGCTTTTTGGTCCAAAAAACGGAAAAAACGGCCATTTTGGCCCTCAAAACGAGGTTTTTCCCTGACGGCATGGCTGTTTTGCTGAAACCCCCATCTTTTGCTCATGAAAATACCTCACGAGATAAAAACGAAACGTTTTGGCGAAAAAAAATTGGGTTTTGGCTAGAAAAAGGTGCTTTTTGGTCCAAAACCCGGAAAAACGGCCATTTTGGTGGCCCTCAAAACGAGGTTTTTCGCTGCCGGCATGGCTGTTTTGCTGAAACGCCCACTTGTTGCTCATGAAAATACCTCACGAGATAAAAACGAAGCCTTTTGGAGAAAAAAAATTGTGTTTTGGGTGAAAAAAGGTGCTTTTTGATCCAAAAAAACTGTTTGTTGCTGAGAAAATTTGAATTTTGCGGAGAATTTTCTTTTGGTCAAAACACGACGTTTTCACTGTTAAACGCACCTTTTGCACAAGAAAAACACATTTTGGGTGGAAAAAACAGGGTTTTGCTGAAAAAAAAAGCTTTTTGGTCCAAAACCCGGAAAAAACGGCCATTTTGGCCCTCAAAACGAGGTTTTTCGCTGCCGGCGTGGCTGTTTTGCTGAAACTCCCACTTTTTGCTCATGAAAATACCTCACGAGATAAAAACGAAACGTTTTGGCCAAAAAAATTTGGGTTTTGGCTAGAAAAAGGTGCTTTTTGGTCCAAAAAAACGGAAAAAACGGCCATTTTGGTGGTCCTCAAAACGAGGTTTTTCGCTGACGGCATGTCTGTTTTGCTAAAATCTCCATTTTTTGCTCATGAAAATACCTCATGAGATAAAAACGAAACATTTTGGCGAAAAAAATTTGGGTTTTGGGTGAAAAAAGGTGCTTTTTGGTCCAAAAAGCTGTTTTTTGCTGAGAAAACTTGAATTTTGCTGAGAATTTTCTTTTGGTCAAAACACGACGTTTTCACTGCTAAACGCACCTTTTGCACGAGAAAAACACATTTTGGGTGGAAAAAAACAGGGTTTTGCTGGAAAAAAAAAGCTCTTTGGTCCAAAAAACGGAAAAACGGCCAATTTGGTGGACCTCAAAACGAGGTTTTTCGCTGACAGCATGGCTGTTTTGCTGAAACCCCCACTTTTTGCTCATGAAAATACCTCAGGAGATAAAAACGAAACGTTTTGGCCCAAAAATATTTGGGTTTTGGCTAGAAAAAGGTGCTTTTTGTTCCAGAAAAACGGAAAAACGGCCATTTTGGTGGCCCTCAAAACGAGGTTTTTCGCTGACGGCATGGCTGTTTTGCTGAAACCCCCACTTTTTGCTCATGAAAATACCTTATGAGATAAAAACGAAACCTTTTGGCGAAGAAAAATTGGGTTTTGGCCGAAAAAAAGGTGCTTTTTGGTCCAAAAAACTGTTTTTTGCTGAGAAAATTTGAATTTTGCTGAGAATTTTCTTTTGGTCAAAACACGACGTTTTCACTGCTAAACGCACCTTTTGCACGAGAAAAACACAATTTGGGTGGAAAAAAACAGGGTTTTGCTGGAAAAAAAAAGCTTTTTGGTCGAAAAAAACGGAGAAACGGCCATTTTGGTGGCCCTCAAAACGAGGTTTTTCGCTGAAGGCGTGGCTGTTTTGCTGAAACCCCCACTTTTTGCTCATGAAAATACCTCACGAGATAAAACGAAACGTTTTGGCGAAAAAAAATTGGGTTTTGGCTAGAAAAAAGGTGCTTTTGGTCGAAAAAACGGAAAGACGGCCATTTTGGTGGCCCTCAAAACGAGGTTTTTCGCTGAAGGCATGGCTGTTTTGCTCAAACCCCTTCTTTTTGCTCATGAAAATACCTCACGAGATAAAAACGAAACTTTTTGGGAAAAAAATTTGGGTTTTGATGAAAAAAGGTGCTTTTTGGTCCAAAAAACTGTTTTTTGCTGAGAAAATTTGAATTTTGATGAGAATTTTCTTTTGGTCAAAACACGACGTTTTCACTGCTAAACGCACCTTTTGCACGAGAAAAACACATTTTGAGAGGAAAAAACAGGGTTTTGCTGAAAAAAAAAAAGCTTTTTGGTTCAAAAAACGGAAAAAAAAACGGCCATTTTGGCCCTCAAAACGAGGTTTTTCGCTGACGGCATGGCTGTTTTGCTGAAACCCCCACTTTTTGCTCATGAAAATACCTCACGAGATAAAACGAAACGTTTTGGCGAAAAAAAATTGGGTTTTGGCTAGAAAAAAGGGGCTTTTTGGTCCATAAACCGGAAAAACGGCCATTTTGGTGGCCCTCAAAACGAGGTTTTTCGCTGTCGGCGTGGCTGTTTTGCTGAAACTCCCACTTTTTGCTCTTGAAAATACCTCACGAGATAAAAACGAAACTTTTTGGCAAAAAAATTTGGGTTTTGATGAAAAAAGGTGCTTTTTGTTCCAAAAAAGTTTTTTTTGCTGAGAAAATTTGAATTTTGATGAGAATTTTCTTTTGGTCAAAACACGACGTTTTCACTGCTAAACGCACCTTTTGCACGAGAAAAACACATTTTGAGAGGAAAAAAACAGGGTTTTGCTGAAAAAAAAAAAAGCTTTTTGGTCCAAAAAACGGAAAAAAACGGCCATTTTGGCCCTCAAAACGAGGTTTTTCGCTGACGGCATGGCTGTTTTGCTGAAACCCCCACTTTTTGCTCATGAAAATACCTCACGAGATAAAACGAAACGTTTTGGCGAAAAAAAATTGGGTTTTGGCTAGAAAAAAGGGGCTTTTTGGTCCATAAACCGGAAAACGGCCATTTTGGTGGCCCTCAAAACGAGGTTTTTCGCTGTCGGCGTGGCTGTTTTGCTGAAACTCCCACTTTTTTGCTCTTGAAAATACCTCACGAGATAAAAACGAAACTTTTTGGCAAAAAATTTGGGTTTTGATGAAAAAAGGTGCTTTTTGTTCCAAAAAAGTTTTTTTTGCTGAGAAAATTTGAATTTTGATGAGAATTTTCTTTTGGTCAAAACACGACGTTTTCACTGCTAAACGCACCTTTTGCACGAGAAAAACACATTTTGAGAGGAAAAAACAGGGTTTTGCTGAAAAAAAAAAAGCTTTTTGGTCCAAAAAACGGAAAAAACGGCCATTTTGGCCTCAAAACGAGGTTTTTCGCTGACGGCATGGCTGTTTTGCTGAAACCCCCACTTTTTGCTGATGAAAATACCTCACGAGATAAAACGAAACGTTTTGGCGAAAAAAAATTGGGTTTTGGCTAGAAAAAAGGTGCTTTTTGGTCCAAAAACCGGAAAAACGGCCATTTTGGTGGCCCTCAAAACGAGGTTTTTCGCTGTCGGCGTGGCTGTTTTGCTGAAACTCCCACTTTTTGCTCATGAAAATACCTCACGAGATAAAAACGAAACGTTTTGGCCAAAAAAATTTGGGTTTTGGCTAGAAAAAGGTGCTTTTTGGTCCAAAAAACGAAAAAACGGCCATTTTGGTGGTCCTCAAAACGAGGTTTTTCGCTGACGGCATGGCTGTTTTGTTGAAAACCTCTCTTTTTGCTCCTGAAAATACCTCACGAGATAAAACGAAACGTTTTGGCGAAAAAAAATTGGGTTTTGGCTAGAAAAAAGGGGCTTTTTGGTCCATAAACCGGAAAAAACGGCCATTTTGGTGGCCCTCAAAACGAGGTTTTTCGCTGTCGGCGTGGCTGTTTTGCTGAAACTCCCACTTTTTGCTCTTGAAAATACCTCACGAGATAAAAACGAAACTTTTGGCAAAAAAATTTGGGTTTTGATGAAAAAAGGTGCTTTTGTTCCAAAAAAGTTTTTTTTGCTGAGAAAATTTGAATTTTGATGAGAATTTTCTTTTGGTCAAAACACGACGTTTTCACTGCTAAACGCACCTTTTGCACGAGAAAAACACATTTTGAGAGGAAAAAACAGGGTTTTGCTGAAAAAAAAAAAAGCTTTTTGGTCCAAAAAACGGAAAAAACGGCCATTTTGGCCCTCAAAACGAGGTTTTTCGCTGACGGCATGGCTGTTTTGCTGAAACCCCCCACTTTTTGCTCATGAAAATACCTCACGAGAAAAAACGAAACGTTTTGGCGAAAAAAAATTGGGTTTTGGCTAGAAAAAAGGTGCTTTTTGGTCCAAAAACCGGAAAAACGGCCATTTTGGTGGCCCTCAAAAACGAGGTTTTTCGCTGTCGGCGTGGCTGTTTTGCTGAAACTCCCACATTTTGCTCATGAAAATACCTCACGAGATAAAAACGAAACGTTTTGGCCAAAAAAATTTGGGTTTTGGCTAGAAAAAGGTGCTTTTTGGTCCAAAAAACGAAAAAAACGGCCATTTTGGTGGTCCTCAAAACGAGGTTTTTCGCTGACGGCATGGCTGTTTTGTTGAAAAACCTCTCTTTTTGCTCCTGAAAATACCTCACAAGATAAAAAGGAAACGTTTTGGCGATAAAAAAATTGAGTTTTGGCTAGAAAAAGGTTCTTTTAGGTCCAAAAAAACGGAAAAACGGCCATTTTGCTGGCCCTCAAAAACGAGGTTTTTCGCTGACGGCATGTCTGTTTTGCTAAAATCTCCATTTGTGCTCATGAAAATACGTCACGAGATAAAAACGAAACTTTTTGGCGAAAAAAATTTGGGTTTTGGCTGGAAAAAGGTGCTTTTTGGTCCAAAAAGCTGTTTTTTGCTGAGAAAACTTGAATTTTGCTGAGAATTTTCTTTTGGTCAAAACACGACGTTTTCACTGCTAAACGCACCTTTTGGGACGAGAAAAAACACATTTTGGGTGGAAAAAACAGGGTTTTGCTGAAAAAAAAAGCTTTTTGGTCCAAAAAAACGGAAAAACGGCCAATTTGGTGGACCTCAAAACGAGGTTTTTCGCTGACAGCATGGCTGTTTTGCTGAAACCCCCACTTTTTGCTCATGAAAATACCTCAGGAGATAAAAACGAAACGTTTTGGGCCATAAAAATTTGGGTTTTGGCTAGAAAAAGGTGCTTTTTGTTCCAGAAAAACGGAAAAAACGGCCATTTTGGTTGTCCTCAAAACGAGGTTTTTCGCTGACGGCATGACTGTTTTGCTGAAACCCCCACTTCTTGCTTATGAAAATTCCTCACGAGATAAAATCGAAACTTTTTGGCAAAACAAATTCGGGTTTTGGCTGAAAACGGTTGCTTTTTGGTCCAAAAAACTGTTTTTTGCTGAGAAAATTTGAATTTTGCTGAGAATTTCTTTTGGTCAAAACACGACGTTTTCACTGCTAAACGCACCTTTTGCACGAGGAAAACACATTTTGGGTGGAAAAAACAGGGTGTTGCTGAAAAAAAAAGGTTTTTGGTCCAAAAAAACGGAAAAACGGCCATTTTGGCCCTCAAAACGAGGTTTTTCGCTGATGGTGTCTTCAGCCACACCCCGGTTTTTTGCCGCCAAAAAGTTTCGTTTTGATCACGTGAGGTGTTTTCATGAGCAGAAGATGGGTGTTTGAGCCAAGCGGCCACGCCCTCAGCGAGAAACCTCGTTTTTTTCGGTTTTTTTGGGCCAAAATTTTTTGTCTTCAGCCACACCCCCCGTTTTTTTTGCCGCCAAAAAGTTTCGTTTTGATTACGTGAGGTGTTTTCATGAGCAAAAGGCAGGGGTTGAGCCAAGCGGACATGCCCTCAGCGAAAAACCTCGTTTTTTCGGTTTTTTGGGCCAGAAATTTTTGTCGTCAGCCACTTTTGCCGCCAAAAAAATTCGTTTTGATCACGTGAGGTGTTTTCATGAGCAAAAGGTGGGGGTTTCAGCCAAGCGGCCATGCCCTCAGCGAAAAACCTCGTTTTTTCG